>CALZFC010000268.1:2280000-2287500 GCA_945643635.1 Allodiplogaster sudhausi
ATAAAAAACCAAAATTGGCGACACTTTGGTATTCGACAGTCAGTGAGAACCGTGGTCGATGGGATCCTCCGCCTTCGACAGACCCATACAACATTGTAAACGAAGAGGCACCATCGAAAGGATCACTGGAGGCACCGGGATTCGAACCCGGTGCTGCCTACTCATGGGTCGGCTGCTCTACCACTGACAAGATACACCCACTACGACCATGTCATCTTTCTTAGGACTTATGGGCACTTCCACTACAACATGGTGGATAACCATGTATCTTGTTCGATGAAGCTGCGTAACATGCGATGTCGGATATACAAATGTAAATCCATTGCGACGCGCGTTCCAGTAGTAATCGCGTCCCTGTCGTACCTCGGCGCTCGTGAGGTTCCTCCAAAAGTCCTCCGGCCAACTCCTTCGCCTCCGAGCAGCCACTCGAGACGGCTTCGTTTGACTGCCACGTCGTTCGGCTCCTCGGAAGGCTCCAGAAATTGGCTGCCGGTAAAGCCAGTCTATACCCAGCAATCGAATCCAGGGAATGTTAGTTAAAATTATTTATATTTATATGTATATTCTTCTTTTAACAACAACATAAACATAAAAACTTAAATTTAAATTCGCGCCTTTTGCCTGACACAGGTTGGAGAACATGTGCTTTAGTGGTCAGGAAAATTGAAATAAATTACGGTCAAGTGTCGCTTTCCTTAAATGGATTTTGGCCAAGAGGAGACTACTGCGAAGCAAAATAGTTTTCTTGGCAAAGTATTTCGAACAGGTCAGAGACGAAGAAGAACGGAAGGGCCACATGGGAGGAATTCATACGAAAGAGTAAGACATTTTGAAAGGTTTGCTACTAAAAGAAGAATGCATAGCAGGAGACTTCGCACTCCATTGGAACATGTTTTTATTTCTGATTGAGCTAAAAAATTATTTAACAAATATCGTGTATTATTTATAAAAACTCAATGTATTATTTATTCAAAAGAGATATTTTCCAGATTAAGGGCCATGAAGTAGACTTCCACGGATTGCGACTGCCGCAGCTTACGATGGAAGAACGTGGCCCGTATGCACTCGATGACAGATAGCTGTTCGAGCCATACGATAGGCTCACAATCACCCATCTCCAAGTCTCACGCCACGCCTTCCCTCTTCATATTTGAAAGAGAAAGAGAGAGAGAGAGACAGAATGACCTAATGAGAGAGAGAGAGAGATAGAGAGAGAGAGGTGTTTAGGGAACTTATACGAATGTCCGTTCCGTCTTAATTCTTGCAGCACAACCATAAAGTTTTTCCTGATGTATGCTAGGTCTGTCCAGAAAAACTTCATTTGTCTTTCCTAAAACAAGTTCGGCCTTCGTTGGATTAAGTGATATACGCTATCCACATTGAAAATGTATTTTTTTAATTTTAATTTTCAAGAAATTAAGGCAATTTCGTGTAATACTTCTAGTTTTTTTCTTCTCCTGAAACTTTCCTACTTCGAGAATCAGGACCGGTGCTAGTATTCTGCAAGCTCCCGCAAAATCTAGTTCAAAAACTCAACCAAATTGAGTCGGTTGCTCTTTTTCGCTCGCGCTGACTCGCCACCTTTTCTTCAGTCATCCAGCCATTCCGAAGTCTAGGTCGTGTCGGCTCCAGCAAAACCCAGTAAAACGTGATTTTACCAAAAAAGACTTCATCAAATAATAAAAGGGTAAAAGAACTATTCTTCCTTCGATTGTCCTAAAAAGTCTCTTCGTTCATATTTTGGCAAGACGTGCCAAGTTCGAGGAAACGAGAAAAACGAGACAAAAAAAGGATTGCGAAACATGAAAAGTCCTAGAACAGTACTCATGCACTTTGCATAAAAAATCTTCTAGAATCTTCTCTGTCCCCTTACATTTATTCCTTCCCTTCAGTCTCCCGCATCATTCTTCCGTCTTCTCTCCCGTCGACCAGCCGGCTCTTGGTTAGCCTCTGCCCTCTTTTATTACTCGAAGAAAATATCATCCACTCTTTTTGTAACGAATAATTTTAGAATTTTTATTTGAATGCCTGTGATTACAGGGTGGATTGACGCAGAATGAAGTTCAAGAATCCATTCATCGCCTGTTTCTCTCTCGCCGTTGTCATCTTGGGTTAGAAGAACTTTAATATAATAAAAAACCAAAATTAATACTTAAAATGTATTCGTCAGCAACGCAAATTGGCGGATCACTGTCGATGGATTACGATTTCTCAATTACCAGCTTCGGATTTGTAAATGCGACAATCAACGGAACGACATATAAAGTAGGATATATAACCAAGATTTCAACAACTTCAATAATAAGTAAAAATTGCGATCGTACAAGCATTATGTTCAATTTACATACAGGGGCAATCATTGGAACAAAACATTTTGTGTTTATTCGTTTTTGAACAAAGAGATATAGAGTCTACAAGAATTCTCTAAGAGAACCGAGAAAAAAAACTTGAGAATACTTAATATCATTTGATATTTCCTTACTTTCATTCAACCCGGGCCGGAAGTAAACGGCATTTTCATTCGTGCAGATGTGAGAAGAAATTATCCTCCTCCTTCTCTGGTCAGCGCGAAAAAAGGGTTTCTCTAGTCAACTATGGTTTCCTTAGTAGATGTGATTTCAGGATCTGGAATTCGTTGTGAATGCTACCAATGGAAAACATTTGGAAGGCTGCCCGAACGGATTTGTTCCTGCCACCGCAAGCACTATGCAATATTCATACGAGCATAGACGTCAGTCGTTAATTCTCTTCGAATTGTAAGGAACTTATAAAATAGGGCATTTCTGTAGCGAATGTAAATACTAAGTTTAAAAAGATTTAAATTCGATATTGTAGTGTCTTGTCGCATCGGCGTTGTACACGAAGCGAATGAGAGTGCAACGGAGTTGACCCCGGAGCAGGCGGACAATGAAACATTCTGCACACAGATGATCAAGGAATTCGACTTCCATTGGTCGGTCATTTAATGTTCACCCGTAAGATGAATGGTATTTTACATAATGTGTAGTCAATACCGTAAAATCGTGAAATAATGTTATATTTTGTATTAGTTTTGAAATGTTTTAATCATTCTAGGAACTTGGATGGCAAACGTGTCGAGACAGTTCATGCTGATGGCGTCTGGGATATGGCGGAAATGAGCGTTCAGGCACAGAAACTGGCCTACTACATGATTTATTCAAATGGGCTCCTCTTTGGTGCGTTAGATGGCCAGGAGGGAAAACATGCAATCTGCTGCATGTGCCATCCCTACCACCCCGCTTCTCGAACTTCCTCTTATCCACAATATCCAAACATCGGTCTTGGCCACCATGACGTCACAATCAATGGACAGCAGTACAAGAATGTTCCGTACGTCGCCACAGTAAAGTCTTGCCCTGACGGAATGAAGAACGCCATTGTCACGGATAAGGTACACAATGGTGTTCCAGTTCCTCTAAGATTCTAATAACTGCTTATCGCCAGGAGTCTTTCGTCTTCCCGGAATACATCCGCTGTTCCTTGTCTGCTGCCTTCGTTAGCAGTCCGACTCCTTTGGATGACGAGGATCCGAACGACCTCAAAGTGAAGCGAAGTCGCTTCCAGTGGATCTTCGATGGAAAGCCCGCTGGGGTTGTTCCGGACGAGCTTTGGAAAAGTGGCGAACCTAAGGGGAGTCTGGAGAACCTCCAGAACATGTCTGTGTGGCTAAAAAGTTATCCTGGTGTGGAGGGACTTCTAGCCGACGAGGGAATTGGAAAAGGAAGTCTTTGCTGCATGGACCTGACGCAGGCAGAGCCCACCGCGACTATTACTGAGGTTTAAGTTGAGAAAATGGGTAGCTAGGCAATTTTGTTTTCTTCACAATGGCTTGCCATTTTATTAGAGTTACTTTATCACAAATTGAAAAATAAATGAAAATTTGAAAGAAAGTCTAGCTCATGTCAGGCAGAGATAACGACTTCTCGCTTAACGAATTCCGCCGTCTTCCTCTTCGACCTCTTCGTAATTCTCTTCTCTCTTGCCGCCATCGCTCCTTTCTAGATTTTCTTGTATAAATGATTTTGTTCTTGTATTATTTTCGAGTGTACCTATTCCTTACAAATTTTCGACATACAAAAGAAAATGCTTGTATTTATACAGATGTATGTCATAGTGTCTCAAAATTCAATGTACTGTTATGGGCGTCTGATGAAAGGTGAACACAGAAAACGAAAAGGCTATGAAAAAGAACAAAAAATTAACACTCCTCGGTTCTCTCGGAGGAAATGCGGAAACTGACGTATCCAACAAGCGCGCATTTGACTAGAACAAGAGTAAACAAGAACCCTATTATCATTGATATGTATATATATATATATATATATATATATATATATATATATATATATATCCGGTAATTTGTCGACTACTTGGACGAGATCATAGAATTGAGATCACAGTATCCTTTGAGTTCTAGCCTACGTGAGATTCGCTCTTTCATAATGTTATTCTCATTCTAACTGGCGATCAATCTTACCTTAGTTCCTCATTCCGGATCGCAAGCGGATCGTGTGCTGTCCACAAAAGCTCATCCGAAATCCGAAATCGCGTCTCCTTCTTCGAGCTTCAGAGCAAATGAGATTTACCCTTTACTTCACTGATTGATTACAGCCTTGGCGATCTGTGCATTCAAATTTGTCTCATTCTTCTTCAAACGAACAAACTTCACCTTTGAATTCCTTTGTAATGGTCTTTGTTTGTAAGAAATTAGAAACGTTTACTTGATTGCACGCCTTCTCTGTTCCGATTTTCCATGAATTTTCGAATTTTTATCAAGCGTGGCAAGGGAAAACAGCTGATTCGTTGAGCCTGACTTCTTCTCTTCTTCACACCTTTTCATGTTTGTTTGTGCTGCCTGCGGCGGAAACAACGATGATAACGAACATATTTATCATGAAAACTCTTATGTCAGAATATGGGTTGCAATGAAATAGAGGAACAGAAACTAGAGAGCAGCAACGAAGCAGATGAGAAGAAGCCAAGGCATGGAGCACGATCAATCGATGCTGTCTAAATGAAAGATCTTATTGAATTAAGATGACTACCAATTATTTGAGCCTGAAGCTCTTGTCTATATGTTTGGAGTAACAAACCCCGAATCCTATTGTATACCTGGGGAGTGGCTGGGTGAGGCAGTAGGAGTTGTGGTCGTAGGAGCTGTGGTCGTAGTGGTGTGCCGGGGTAGCTCCATGCAGCAGGGACTTTGAATCATTTAACGGTCGAGGCTATACAGGCCGTTTTCTCTATATCCCCCCGAAGCCATTTGGAAGTTCATCCCAATATTCTGCTGGCTCATTCGCGTCCCTCCAAAGCTCATCCGGAATGACGCCAACTCCTTCTCCATCGAATTACACTGGAGGCGGCTTCGCTTGACTGCCGCTCTGTTTCGATGGTTGCCAAACGCGAGAGTCGAACTGCCGACGAAGCCAATCTAGACCCAGCCTGGAGAGTTCATAAAAGATCAACTTTTCCTCAAAATGGGCAGTATTAGTATATTAGTAATAATTTGATGTAACGGTAACAAAAGATTGACTCCTCGCCTAACTCTCTCTTCACACTTTCAATCTGACAGAAGAATCGACGAACAGCGGGTGGAGGTGGAAGACGAGGCAAAGAAGATGCGATGCAGGAACAGCCAAAGAGGACCAGAGAAGAACCGGAGAAGCACAGTGATTTTTGGCACAATGGGGCTTCTTTTATAGATTTAGTACTTTACGTACTTGGGAAGTTCTCAGAGGGAATAGTGGATATATTATAAATCCAACATTATTATCCCAAGTCACGTCTTCTACCGCAGTACACATAACTGTGCAAAAAATGGAGGAAAAAATTAAGTAACTCTTATATTTCAATTAAACAAAGGTAAGCAAATTAAATATGTACACATTCATAGAATTTTGATGTAATGATGATCATGCAGATATTATAATTCCATTTCATCCCAAGTCACGTCTTCTACTGCTGTACACATAGCTTCACAGAAAGGGCGACTTAAAAGATAACTGAAAAAATGAAATCGTTGATTAGGAAACTTGTTATAATTGCAACACTGTTAATATTCATCAAAAACCACAGTAAATTTTGACAGAATTGTCGTTCAGAGACTCTCGTCCGCGAGTTCGTGAATCCTCTTAAAACTGTAGATGAACGTCGGCTGCTTTCGTCTTGTCAATGATTTCATATTTTTCCTATGCAAACTTGCTCTCCGCTTTTTCACCGCAGTTTTCTGCAGGTCGCCTTTTGGCGGATTCTTTCTGAATTGACAAATGAATAATTGGAAAGGTGAAATTTATCATGTAAAAAAGTGAAAGTAAAATTAAGTGCAAGGTGAAACGTATTTCAAGAAGATTGCACTTTCATAGTGTTTCCTTTGTTATTTTGTTGTCTCTCACCATTTCTCTCACTCACTCTAGTTATTTTCTGTAGAAACGTGACTTGGGATACACAGGAATATTGGAATTATAACATCTTCACTATCCGTACATCCGAAGTACGCAAAGTACTCCATCCTCCATCCCAATATATACTGCCCAATTTTGCAGTTATCATTGTGCTCTTCCGGTTCTTCTCTGGTTCTTCTCTGGCTGTTTCCACATCGTATCTTCTTCGCTTCTCGGCTCTCCTCCCGGTGGTAGCCAATCTGTCTCTCCAACTAATATTGTCCCTATAAAGTTCGTGAAAATTGAACTTGTATTTTCTTTCAGTAAATATGCGAGGGAAAGCTGCCTTCGCGGCCCTCTTGCCTTTTATCGTGGCTGTTATGGGTTCGTTTAAAAAAATTAATAATGAACTAATATTAATTGAAGCAAATTACCTTAATAAAATTAATGCCAAAAAAGTTCCAATTTCAGCTGATGAGATTTTGGAGACTCCCCTCGATTACTATGAATTCGGCATGACCACTCTTGGCTTCTATAATCTGACAATCAACAACACTTCCTACGAGGTTCACGGGCGAAGACTGTGGGAATTGAGAACTGTTTATTTTAAGAAAATGTAATTCACTTTTACCTAACACAAGGACCAGAGAGAATGTGATTTTGAGAAAAGTGATTAAAATAATCTGACGTTCGTGAAAACAATCAGAAGAACAGACCAAAAATAAAAATCATATTTTCTCTAGAATGTGGAATACGTCAACAACAAAACGAATGGAGATCCCAGTGGAGGATGCCAGCACGGACTTGTTCCTGCAGTGATTCCCAGCCTGGAACTTGCGAATTTTCCCGGTTACCGTCTGTGGCCTGTGTGTTTATCAAAATGCTATGATGAGCTTAAAATCTTTGGCTTTAAGCTTTTGTTGATGAACGAAAGAACTTAAATTTTTTCGGGATGGGTATGCTGTTGTCAGGAAAGTTGAAATACTCTTAAGCCATTCAGTTCCTTTGCAGATAGTTGCTACGTCGGAGTGAGACACGAAGCGAATCCGAGTGCGAAACCGTTGACCGAAGCTGAAGCAAGCAACGATAGCATCGTCAA
>CALZFC010000268.1:2292500-2330000 GCA_945643635.1 Allodiplogaster sudhausi
TTTGTGCCCGCCTCTGCAAGCATTAAAAACGTTTTCGACAAACACAATTGTTTGTCGCTTTACTTTTCGAACAAAAATGGTTCAATAAAATATGGCATTTCTGTTGCGTAATAAATGCATTTAAAAAAACATGTATATTGGATATTACAGTGAATTGTTTCATCGGAGCTTTTCACGAAGCGAATGAAAGTGCAACGGAGTTGACCCCGGAGGACACGAAGGATGACAGTGTCGTTAAAGGGAAGATCAAGGAGCTTGACTTCCACTGGTCGGTCATTTGATGAAAGGTGTTTTACATCATTTTGAGACAGCAGCGTAAAATTGTCGAATATTAGCATAATTTGTGTTGGTTTCGAAAAGTTTTTTTTTATTCTAGGAAACTGGATGGAAAGCGTCTCGAGACGGTTCATGCTGACGACGTTTGGTCGTATGACCAGGCAAAGGGGAACACTAAGGCGCTCACACTACCCTACTACCTACTTTATCGCTGGGGAAAACTCGTAGTTGTGGATGATCATTATGGTTCAATCTGCTGCATGCGCCATCCCTCCCTCTCCGCCCCTCGAACTCCCTCTTATCCACAATATCCGAACTTCGGTCTTGGCCACCATGACGTCACAATTAATGGACATGATTACAAGAATGTTCCATACGCTCGCATGTTCCATAAGTTTTGCCCGGACGGAATGAAGAAAGCAATTGTCACGGATAAGATACATACACAATTGTGTTTCACTTACTCTAAAATGATAATGAGTTCTTATCAGGGGTCTTTCGCCATACCGCACTCCACGACGTGTCTCTTGTCTGCCGCCTTCGTTGGCAGTCCGACTCCGTCGTCTGGCGAAGTGAAGCGAAGTCGCTTCCAGTGGATCTTCGATGGAAAGCCCGCCGGGGTCATTCCGGACGAGCTTTGGCAGGAGGGCGAACCTGATTATTGGAGTCTGGAGGAACTTCACAATATGTCGGTGTTCTTTTTTGGAGATAGTGGAATTTATGCCCACCGTGAAGATCGCGATTCTCCTTGCTGCATGGACCTGGCTGTGACCACCACGACTACTTATGAGGTAGAGACCACCACCACGATTACTACTGAGGCTTATCATGAGCAAGTATGAATCTCTTCTTCTCGATAGCATTGCTTATAAGGGTGAACTTTATCGCAAATTGAAAAAGGGGAACCTTGGCAAAAATATAGCTCATGGCAATGATTCAAGTGGTTGCAGAAATATAACAACAGGCATCATTTAATCCGACTTTATATGTAGATTCTTAAAAATTCATGATAATATTCAGGCTACAACCCCGAATTCCGCCGTCTTCCTCTTTGACTTCTCCGCCATTCTATTCTCTCTTCTGGCCATCGCTCCCTTCTAAGATATTTTTGTATAAATGAGTTTGTTCGAGATTAAGGTGCAAATATCTAATATAAAAAAGACCAATTGTAAAAAAAAAGATCACAAAATAAATTTCTTATGGGCTGCTTCCTCGCTCTCCACTCATTTCATCGTGTTGCCTGGCAGCCTCATGGTTGACTCTTTCCTCGCTCTCCTCTCCACTCGGCCCATGCTTCCAAGTCGAAAGCTCTTCTCCTTTCTGGCCATCCTCGCAAGTGTCTGCACCGAATTTCTCCTCAACAGCAAAAGTAACGTTCAAACTGTTAAGGACTTGACTTGTTATACATACTTGCTTTTTTGCTGGACTTTGGCAAGACTCTCCATGGATACTTTTATGATAGCAAGGATATTATGCATACATACCGGCCAACATTATTATAATTTTGTAAAAAAAATAATACGAATAAGTTGTCAAAAAACTAAATAAGAACGACAATTACTCTCAAATTCACTCCAATTCATTCTTCACTCCCCTGCCTTTGCCAGATCCATGCAGCAAGGAAAGTGTTTTTTTTTACTGTGGGAGACTTGCAAATTGAGTACATCGGAGTGGATGTAAGCAACGCGAAGAGAGTCAAAGTCTACGTCCGGCTGTTGCACACCCCGCCAATTATCCGGCTCAATTGGCTTCCACCACTGCTCACCCGGAATCCGGCCAACTCCTTCGCCTCCGAGCAGCCACTCGAGACGGCTTCGCTTGACTGCCACGTCATCCGGCTCCTCAAAAGGCTCCAGAAATTGGCTGCCGATGAAGCCAATCGATACCCAGCAATGTAATTCTGGCAGATTTAGCTGCAAAAGTATATTTATATTTTTCTTCTGCATAAAAAAACTACAAAAAAACAAATAACTCAAATTTTAAGCCTTTTGCCTCGCACAATTTCTGAGAGCATTTGCTTTAAAGGGCAGAACTCAGGTCGTCCACCGTACTCACATCCACTGCAGAAATGTTGACAGCGCCGAGACGCTTGCCATTTAGGTACCTCAAAAATGTGTTGCCTTTTCCTATCTTCTTTTAGATAACATTATTAAAGTTGCATTAAGAAACGAGGAGAATACAATACAAAATTTAACAAAATCGAAGGAATTAGCATTTGCTTGGCTGACCAGAAATAGTCAAGCTGTCTGATCTTTTCCCTGATCGAGTAATCGCTCGCTTCCTCTTCACTCAGCAACGGCGCGCTCGGATTTGCTTCGTGTCTCGCGCCAACGAAACAGCCAAATTTCGACGAAGAATAACTGAAGACTCTTAAAAGAAATGAAACGGGTCTAGTTATTCACCACAAAGCCAAAAACCCGAACTCGAAAAAGAGACCAAAATTGGCTAGAATGGGTCAGAAACTCTCTCTGATCTTACTAAATCAGTAGATTCGACTGCTCTTCGTTTGGAGAAATATTTATAAATCTCAAGTCTAGCATGTTTCTCACGGCATTAGCTTCACAATTACAAAATTTAGATAAATAAATTAATTAATTAATTAAAAGAAATAAAGAACTGTGGTCGATGAATTTAGAAAGCTCCATATTGGAAGAAGTGGCGAGAACGAATCCTTTTGGGCATCCTTAATTTGGATCGGCAGAGGTGCTATTGTAAATGTATTCAACATTCTGAAAGATGCATGTAGTATGTTCGAAAGATATGCTTGCAATTACTTGACTTTGCAAGGTAATTTTTGTAATAATAGTTAGTAAGTTACCTCAAAAAAAGTGTCGTCGATTCTCGAATTCGAAAAGCCAATAATGGACATGCCATATTCAAAAGAGTCTTGGGGAAATGCGAAGGTCTGTTCAACTGAAGGGAACATACATAAGAACTATTGTTGAATCAAGAAAATAAGGATATATGAAAACAAACCTGTTGCTACGGAGAAAGCTACTACAAGCACGTTGTATTGCTTGTTATTTTTTTCTTCTCCTTAAACTTTCCTTCTTCGAGGATCAGGACCGTTGAGGGTACTCTGCAAGCTCCCGAGAAATCTAGTTTTAAATACCATGGCCGGAAACCCAAATAGCCTTTAGCTGCTCGTTGCTGACTCGCCAGCTTTTCTTCAGTCATCAAGCCATTCCAAAGTCTGGGTCGTGTCGGCTCCAGCAAACCGACGAAAAATGGTATTTCTCCGATAAAGAATACATCAAATAAGAAAAGGGCAAAAGAACTATTCTTCATTCGATTGCCCTAAAAGTGGATTTGTTCATATTTAGGCGAGACGTGCAAAGTTTGAGGAAACGAGAACAACGAGACAAAATAGGATTGCGAAAAATGAAAAGTCAGTCATACATATTTCATACGCTCTCTAACCTACATAGATATAACAATAAAACCAACAGTTGATATTCTAAGATTTCTTTAATTGATGTGAATTCAGGATCTGGAAGTCGTTGTGAATAAAACCTATGGAAAGATGTTTGAAGGCTTCCCGAATGGATTTGTGCCCGCCTCTGCAAGCATTTTGAAAGCGATTCCCGAGGAAGGTTATCGTTTGTCGCCGTTACTTTTCAAACAAAATGACACATAAAAAAAACATTTCTGTTATGAAAGTTTTGTATTAATGAAAGAAAACAAAATTTAAAGAAGATGTTACAGTGTTTTGTCGCACGGGAGTTTTTCATGAAGCGAATGAGAGTGCAAAGAATTTGACTTCGAAGGAGGCAAGCAATGAAAGTGTCCTTAAGGAAAAGATCAAGGCGCTCAACTTCCACTGGTCGGTCATTTGGTGAAAGTGTTTTACATCGTTTAGACAATACCGTAAAATCTTCAAATAATAGCATAATTTGTGTTAGTTTCGAAAAGTTTTTTATTCTAGGAGCCTGGATGGCAAGCGTCTATAGACTGTTCATGCTGACGACGTTCTTGGAGTGGCAAAGGGGCTCACACTGCCCTACTACACAATTTATCTCGGGGGAAAACTCTTTGTTTCGAATAATTATGATTAAATCTGCTGCATGCGCCATCCCTACCTCCCCGCCTCTGGAACTCCTTCCTATCCGAAATATCCGGACACCGGTCTTGGCCGCCACGACGTCACATTCAATGGACGTCAGTACAAGAATGTTCCATACGTTCGAGCAGAGAATTTGTGCCCGGACGGAATGAAGAAAGCCATTGTCACGGAAAAGGTACACAATAATGTTACATTTGCTCTAACATTATAATGATAGCTCAGGAGTCCCTCGCCTTCCAGATATCTACCAGCTGTTCCGTCTCGGCCGCCTTCGTTGGCAGTCCGACTCCGTTGAGTAACGAGGATCCGAACGACCTCAAAGTGAAGCGAAGTCGCTTCCAGTGGATCTTCGATGGAAAGCCCGCTGGGGTTATTTCGGACTTGCTTTGGGCTGAGGGAAAACCGGAAGGGAGCCTGGAGAACCTCCAGAACATGTTTGTGTGGCTAAAAAGTTATCCTGGTGTGGAGGGACTTGTAGCCGACGAGGGAATTGGAAAAGGAAGTCTTTGCTGCATGGACCTGACGCAGGCAGAGCCCACCACGACTACAACTGAGGTTTAACTTGAGAAAATGGAAAGCTGGGAGATTTTGTTTTCTAGTCAATTTCTTGCCATTTTATTAGAGTTAACTTTATTACAAATTGAAAAATAAATGAAAATTTGAAATAAAAATCTAGCTCATGTCACACAGAGATAACGACTTCTCGCCTAACGAATTCGGCCATCGCTCCTTTCTAGATATTCTTGTATAAATGATTTTGTTCGAGGTCAACGTGCAGATATCGAATTCTCGCTAATCGAAGTATGAGAACGCTTGTGTTTTCGAATGAACCTGTTCCTTAAAAATTTTCGACATGCAAATTCGTTGTTGATTTATTTTCAAAATTGTTTCTCGGCTAATAAAATGAGAATACTTCTCCGTTGTGGGCGACAGCCTTAACAAATCAAGTGGCACGCCTCTTTTAGTTAGGGTGCTTTTATATTTCGATATCAATTTGGTCGTATTAGAAAAAATGCGGTAATTAAGATGCTTTGTTTACAAAAGACTGATCAACACGGAAATTGAGCCAATTAAATCACGAGGGATGCGAAAATCGGTAGAATTTGATAAATATAATTAACTTAATTTTAGACCGAGCTACAAATTTGATCATGCGGCTATATTGACCGGACATCGCTTCATTTCCAGTTATTGACATCTGGAATCATCACGATAAACACGGATAATTTCGTGCTGAGTGAAACCCTTAAAAGAAAAATGCGAAAAAAAATTAAGCAGTTGATTAGGAAACTTTTTATAATTGTAACACTTTAACATTCATCAAAAGCCACGGAAAATGTGGACAGAATTGTCGTTCAGAGAAGCTCGTCCGCTGCGAGATCGCGAATCTTCTTAAAAATGTAGATGAAACCGTCGTCGGCTGCTTTCGTCTTTTCAATGATTTCGTATTTTTCCTGTGGAAACTTGCTCTCCGCCTTTCCACCGCATCCCACCGATTCTTCCTAAATTGGGCGATGAATTATTGCTATGGTCTAATTTATCACGTAAAAAAGTGAAAGTGAAAAATAAGTGTAAGGTGAGACGTGCTTTTCTATTCCAAGTTGATTGTATTTTCATAGTGTTTTCTTTGTTATTTTTTCTCTCCCTATTTCTCTTACACACTATGGCTATTTTCTGTAGAAAACGTGACTTGGGATACAAAGAAATATAGGAATTATCTTCACTATCCGTACATCCGATGTACGCAAAGTACTCCATCCTCCCACCCTTTATTAAATATTGACAGTTCGCTGTCAATATTTAACGTTTACGTCTGCCTTGCCTGTTACAGAATCCTTCGAAACTGAATCGTCGAGAATGACGAGCGATTTGACCGATTGGATTAATCTGGTTAGATATTTATAATATCAGCCGGTGCGCGCGCGGGAGTCTTCTGGTTGCTCTGCCGCTTCGCGGCCTAGCTTTCTGAATTTTCTTCCGATTCTTGGAACCGGTAGGAGCATGGAAGGTTCTAGAAGAAAACTGTTACAAACCGACGCTTAGAGCTTTATTAGCAGTTAGATTAGATTTTTGTGATATTAAAAGGCATCTTCAGGGAATCTGGATCGCTGCTCCCCTCGTCATCCTTGCAATTCTCCTTTCGCTGGCTGCCAGTTTGAATGCGCGCGCTCATAAAGTTGCCTGTCGCTCGGTCGAGAGAGCGTGTGAAATAGGAGGGCGGCTCTGACGAACCGTAGATAATTCTCTACCCAGCAGTTTTCACGTTACTATTGCTCAGAATGTTATGGAGGAAAAACGCTAAAACTTTCTGGATATTTGTTTTACGCCTAGTTGAACTTCTCCATATGGAAAAAATTAAGTTAATTATTCCCCGGATAGCTCCTTTAAGGGCAGAGCTACCGCTCTACAGCAAGAGGTGAACGAAATTTCTGCTGAACTTGTGGAGAGTTACAAAATGTACTATCAAATTATGATTCCTCGATAGACTGATGTCGATTGGTTTGCATGGCGCGGTTTTATTATGTTCAAGCATTAAAATGTCTCGATTGCCAGATTTCACGCCTCGAAAATTGTACCATTAACTACAAAGTTGAAAGAGTGATTTACATATCCCATAAATTATAAATCAGAATAATCTTTTGGGCGCTAGTCCCCTCACTCCCTCTATGATTTCAATCTGTCCGCTCTCTTCAAAGATTCGCGCTGGAAACCGTCTTACGGAGAGGGATCAAACATATCTGGTTGCTTCCAGGGATGTAGAACAAAAAACTCCCTGACCAAAAAATTTTTTGGATCAAAAAAACCAAAAAACCGGTTTTTTTGAGTACAATAAACAAAAAGAAGAAATTTTTTGGTCAAAAAACAAAAAATAAGAAAAAAAACAAAAAAAATTGCTTTAATCGTAATTTTAGAAGAGAAACTTGGTTAATTTCTTGATCTACAACAACCATAACACAATAGAGAAGTCGAAAAAAAATTTGGAAATGACAATCATACTAAAAAGTGATATGACGAATTATGAAATTCGAACCACCTTATCTTAAAATTTTGCTGGAGGAAGAGACATCCGAAAGATTTTTAGTAAAAACTTTTTTTGTTTTTTTGGGCCGACCCCAAACAAAAAAAACAAACAAAAAAGTTTTTTGTTAAAACCCCAAAAAAACAAAAAAAAAACAAAAAACTGCAACCCTGGTTGCTTCGTCGAAGAAATACAACCACATTGCAAATTAATTAAAAATAAATGAGGAATTAATTCACAAAAACAATATAAAAATTAATGAAGTTAATTATATTTATTTCAGCAGCGAGCATCTCCGATAATGATACAATCAAAATCAAGTCAACGACGGGAACAACGACAAGCGTTGAATTGTACGTTTTTGAAGTCGTGGGATTTTCCATGGAAGAAATCATCGTATTGCCTAGTTCGATTATGTGCTCGAAAAGGGTAAGTGAAAAAACATGAATGATTAACTTCTCTTAATGTTAAACGAGAAGATCTTTCTTTAAAGGTTTATAGAAAATACCCGTAGCTTGACTCCATTTAGGCACAGCGAGTGGCCGTTCTGGCTGGGCTTGGGAGCCTTCGTGACAGTGATTGCAGTCGGAAGCAGAGGAAGAGAGGAAAGAGGAATTTTTTGTGCACTAATTTTTATATTAGCTGCTGTAATAAAATCTTAAGCAATATTTCGATCTGACTTTTTCTTGCATGGTCTTTTAGACCTACCGCAAAATGGGCTTTATATCAGAACAATTTTCAAGGGTAAATGACCACAAATTATGACAGCCATGAACATTGACAAAAAATTTGGAAAATGTTCAATGCGTAAAAAATAAGAGAAGATTTAAAAAAGCAACAAGATATTGCGAAATAAGCAGATATAAATGAACCGGTATCGCTGCTTCAATATTTCATTGAACAGCGGGTACTCGCAATAAATGATCAAGAGGAAAAAATTATTAAACAAAATAATGCGTAATTCTCTATGAATCTCTTAATTCTCTATAATTCTCTATATTCTTTATGAAAAAAAATCAAATGCATTATTTATTCAAAAGAGATCTTATCCAGATCAAGTGCCTTGATGTCGACTTCCACGGGCTGCGACTGCAGCAGATCGCGATGGGAGTATGCGGAACGGACGCACTCAATAATAGACATCAATTCGAGCCATACGATAACCTCACTATCACCCGTTCTAAAGTCTCCCGCCACGCCTTCCCTCAAAGTATATTTGAAAGAGAGAGAGAGAGAGAGAGAGAGAGAGAGAGAGAGAATGTTATAAAGATAGAGTGAGAATGAGAGAGTAAGAGATAGAGAGAGAGCGCGAGAGAGGTGAATAGAAAACTTATGCAGTGTTCCTTCCGTGTTAATTCTTGTAGCACAACCATTAAATTTTTCTTGATGGAGTCCTGCAAAGACAAACTTCATTTGTCTTTCCTGGGACAAGTTCGGCCTTCCTTGTTGTAGAGGTGGAGGAACACGTCACCCACTTTGAAAATGTTTACCACTTTCAATTCTAATTTTTCAAGGAATTAAGTCAGATTATCAAAATGTCTTTTTTCATTGTCCTGAAACTTTACTAATTCGAGAATGAGGAACGTTGCGGGTACTCTGCAAGCTTCCGCATAATCTAGTTCTAAATGCCCTGACCAAAACCTCAACCAAATAGCTTTTCGCTGCTCGTTGCTGACTCGCCAGTTTTTCTTCAGTCATCAAGCAATTCCAAAGTCTGGGTCGAGCCGGATCCAGGAAACCCGCGAAAAATAGTATTTCTCCGATAAAAATACATCGAATAAGAAAAGGTTAAAGGAACTATTCTTCCTTCAATTGCCCTCAGAAGTCGATTCGTTCATATTTAGGCAAGACGTGCAAAGTTGGAGGAAACGAGAACAACGAGACAAAAAAGTATTGCGAAACATGAAAAGTCCTAGAAGAGTACTCATGCACTTTGCATCACAAATCTTCCAGAATCTTCTCTGTCCCCTTACATTTATACCTTCCCTTCAGTCTCCCGCATCATTCTTCCCGTCTTCTCTTCCATCGACCAGCTGGCTCTTGGTTATCCCCCGCCCTCTTTTATTACACGAAGAAAATATCATCCAACTTTTTTGTAACGAATAATTTATGATTGATTTTTTTTTTCGAATTCTTCTTCTTGAAGGCTGGATTGTCACAGAATGAAGTTCAAGAATTCTTTTGTCGCCTATTTCTCTCTCGCCGTTGTCATCCTGGGTTAGAAGAACTTCTATATATAAAAATATCTAAATTAATATTTAAAAGGTCTTCTTCAGCAACGCAAATTGGCGGATCACTGTCGGTGAAAAATGATTTCTTGATTACCAGCTTAGGATTTGGAGATGTGACAATCAACGGAACGACATATAAAGTATGATATTTGAACCAAAATTTCAACAGCTTCAATAATAAGTAAAACTTAAGATCGTACAAGTATTACGTTCAATTTTCATATAGGGGCATTCATTTGAACATCAATTTTCGGGTTTATTTGCTTTTGAAAGAAGAGATATTTTTTCGTACACTTGTGCTAATAAAAACATAGTATACATATATATGCTGCTTCCGAATCAAAAATTACAACAAGGTCGACAAAGAATTCTCTAACAGAACCGAACAAAAACACTTGAGAATGCTTAAACTACTTGCGGCTTCCCTATTTTCTTTCGACCCGGATGCAAACGGCATTTTTATTCGCGCATGTGTGCGAAGACATGATACTCCTGATTCGTAAAAATTAGGGTTTCTTAGTCAACTAAGGTTTCTTTAGTAGACGTGAATTCAGGATCTGGAATTCGTTATGAATGCTACCAATGGAAAGAATTTGGAAGGCTGCCCGGATGGATTTGTTCCCGAAATTGGCCCAGGAGGAGGCGGACAATACAACATTCCTCATAGAGAAGATCAAGGAGTTCGACTTCCACTGGTCGGTCATTTAATGTTCACCCGTAAGATGAATGGTATTTTACATAATGTGTAGTCAATACCGTAAAATCGTGAAATAATGTTATATTTTGTATTAGTTTTGAAATGTCTTAATCATTCTAGGAACCTGGATGGCAAACGTGTCGAGACAGTTCATGCTGATGGCGTCTGGGATATGGCGGAAATGAGCGTTCAGGCACAGAAACTGGCCTATTACATGACTTATTCAAATGGGCTCCTCTTTGGTGCGGTAGATGGCCAGAAGGGAAAATATTCAATCTGCTGCATGCGCCATCCCTACCACCCCGCTTCTCGAACTTCCTCTTATCCACAATATCCAAACATCGGTCTTGGCCACCACGAATCATCATTATAATCAATGGACATCAGTACAAGAATGTTCCGTACGTCGGCGCAGAAAAGTCTTGCCCTGACGGAATGAAGAAAGCCATTGTCACGGATAAGGTACCCAATAATGTTCCATTTGCCCTAACATGATAATGATAGCTCAGGAGTCTTTCGCCTTCCCGAAAGGCACCAGATGTTCCGTATCTGCCGCCTTTGTTCGCATTCCGACTCCGTTGCCTGGCGAGGATCCGAACGACCTCAAAGTGAAGCGAAGTCACTTCCAGTGGATCTTCGATGGAAAGCCCGCTGGGGTCATTCCGGACGAGCTTTGGAAAGAGGAACAACCGAAAGGGAGCCTAGAGAGCCTCCAGAATATGCGGGTGTACTTTACTGGTCATGGGGGACTTACTACACGCGATAAAATGGGAGAAGAATATCCTTGCTGCATGGACCTGACGCAGGCAGAGCCGACCACGGCTACAACTGAGGTTTATCTTGAGCAAATATGTACTTCTTCTTCTCGATAGCAAGATTTATTAGTGAACAACATTACACATTGAAAAATAAATGAAAACTTGAAAAAAAAATTGGCTCAAATCAGTCAGACTTACCATTAGCAATATTCTCGATAGCAAAATTTATTAAAAATTCAAGTTAGTTATAGAAAGATTGCAACACCTCTTTTACTCTGAGATTAAATATATACAAATATTCTATAAAACTCAATATAATGTTAAGGCAACCACACCGAATTCCGCCGTTTTCCTCTTCGACTTCTCCGCCATTCTCTTCTCCCTTGTAACCATTGCTCCCTTCTAAGATATTTCTGTATAAATGAGTTCGTTCGAGGTCAAGGTGCATATGCCGAATTCTCGCAATTCGAAGATCCGATGAGTCTATTTTGATTTTAGAGAGGGTGCTAGTATCTTCTTTGTTGATTAATCTGCAAATTTGCTATTCAATTACAAAAATTGGAATTCTTCTCCGTTCTGAGGGCTAGGAAAAAATGAATCATGTAGCGCGCCTCTTCGTACGGACAGCGCTTCAATATTTCGAATGCCACATGATGACGTTTACATTAGAAGAGTACTCGTATTAGAAATGAAGCGGTACGGAAGGATCGCCGCGGAAATTAAGCAGGTTAAATTTTAGACTTTTATGATACCTAACATAAATCTGATCATGGGGCTGTATTGACGGGACTTCTACCGCTTCATCTCCATATTTCTTGACACATCCAATCAACACGTTAACCTCCTCTCTCTTCTGACTTTTTCACTCGTGCTCATTTTCTTTCTTCATTCCATTCTCTTTGACTTGTTCTACATACTTGCCTCATTTGCTGTCTATGTCTAGAGTATCAATGGCCACTTATATATTATGCATATAGTCCGCCCAACATTATTATAATTTCGTAAACAATAATAGGAATAGGTTTTCTGCCTCAAATTCATGCTTCAACCCCTCCGCCTTTGACAGATCTATGCAGCAAGGAAGGTGTTTGTCCCCGTGGAAGACGTTCAATTTGAGGACATCGGAGAGGATGAAAGCGACGCGAAGAGAGTCAAAGTGTACCGGGTGTCGCTCATCCCACAGCCCACCCGGAATCCGGCCAACTCCTTCGCCTCCGAGCAGCCACTCGAGACGGCTTCGTTTGACTGCCACGTCGTTCGGCTCCTCGGAAGGCTCCAGAAAAAGGCTGCCGGTGAAGCCATTCGATACCCAGCAAACGAATTCAGGGAATACTAGTTAAAATTATTTATATGTATATTCCTCTTTTAACAACAAAATAAATATAAAAACAAATGTAAATTCGCGCCTTTTGCCTGACACAAATAGCATGCGCTTTAGTTTGTCAGAAAAATTGAAATAAATTACGGTCAAGTGTCGTGCTCCTTAAATGGAATTCGGCCAAGAGGAGACTCCTGCGAAGCAAAATTGTTTTCTTGGCAAAGTACTTCGAGCAGGCCAGAGAAGTAGAGGAAGAAAAATGGACAAATGGGAGGAATTCATACGAGCGATTAAGACATTTTGAAAGGTTTGCTAGTAAAAGAAGAATGCATGCATTAGACTCCGCACACCATTGGTACGTGTTTTTTTTTCTGACTGAGCGAAACATTATTTAGCAAATTATGCGTAATCGTGTTTTATTTGTAAAAATTCAATGAATTATTTTTAAAAAGAGATCTTAGGCCTTGCTGTTCCAGGGGATCAGAGTACGCGGAACGGACGCACTAAATAACAGACATCTGTTTGAGCCATACGATTAACTCACTATCACCCGTTCCCAAGTCTCCCGACACGCCTTCCCTCCAAGTATATTTGAAAGAGTGGAAGAGTGAGAGAGAGAGAAAGACAGACTCAAAGAGAGAGAGAGAGAGAGAGAGAGAGAGAGTGGGAGAAAGGTGTTTAGGGAACTGCTTCAGTGTTCCGTCCGGCATAATTCTTGTAACACAAACATATAATTTTTCCTGATGAATTTTAAGCCTGTCCTGACAAGCCATGACGTTAATGGTCCTTCCTATTGCGTGTTCCGTATTCTTTTTGTATTTTAATTTTTCAAGGAATTAAGGCAAATTCGTGTGATTTTGAAAATGCTCGCTTTTCTCCTGAATCTTTCCTATTTCGAGAATCAGGACCGTGCGAGTATTCTGCAAGCTCCCGCAAAATCTAGTTCTAAATGCCCTGGCCAGGAACCCAACCAAATAGAGTCAGTTGCTCTTTTCGCTCGTGCTGACGTTTCAGTCATCAAGCGATTCCGAAGCCTGTCGTCGGCTCCAGCAAACCCACGAAAACGTAATTTTGCTAATAAGGAATATATGTATCGAAAATTAAAAGGGCAAAAGAACTATTCTTCCTTTGATTGATCTAAAAAGTGGATTTGTTCATATTTATGCAAGACGTGCAGAGTTCGAGGAAACGAGAACAACGAAACAAAAAGTATTGTGAAGCATGAAAAGTACAAGAACAGTTCACATGCACTTTGTATCAAAAATCGTCTAGAATTTTCCCAGTCGCCCTCCATTTATTCGTTCTCGTCAGTCTCCCTCATCATTCTTCCCGTCTTCTCTCCTGTCGACCAGCCGGCTCTTGGTTAGCCCCCGCCATCTTTTATTACATAAAGGAAATATCATCCATCTTTCTTGTAACGAATAATTTTAGACCTTTTTTTCGAAGTGTTCTTCTTTCAGGCTGGATTCACGCAGAATGAAGTTCAAAAATCCATTTGTCGCCTGTTTCTCTCTCGCCGTTGTCATCTTGGGTAAGAAGAACTTCTATCCATATTATAAAACTAAATTGATATTGAAAATGTCTTCTTCAGCAACGCAAATTGGCGGAGCTCTATCGAAGGACTATGATTTCGAGATGAGCAGCATGGGTTTTGCAGATGTGACAATCAACGGAACGACATATAAAGTGTGATATTGGAAACCGAACTTCAAGAGCCCTAAAGAAAGATTCAAAATTTCCCTGGAATTTCTGACCCAAGGGAAAATTGGACTTGGTCCACTCGTTATGCATTAGCAGGATCAGCTGCCGCGAGATATTCCGATCAATTATGTAAATCTAAAAATTTATTTATTTATTTATTCATACATCATTAAGATGTGACGACATTAAAAGTAATTAATAGAATAATATCGAGTCAGCAAGTGTGATGAAGGGGAAAGGGGAGGGGAAGGGGCAGCAGACCGCTCACGACATCGCCGGCACGGTAGTGGCAAGTTCCCGGAGAGGGGGTGGACGAGGTCCCCTAGGAGGTGGCAGGGCTCCGTTGACTGTGCTGGTTTGGCTGCAGACACACTTCGGCGACTCGAGAACGGCTGCTGGGGAAGAGATGATAGAAGGGCTTAGATTCGGAGATAATTGGCTGACTCATTGAACTTATATAATCTTTCTTATACTATAGATTCTCTACTCTGATCTGGAGCAATTCCAAAATTGGCAAGCTATAAATGGCTTTCTTAAATACTTTGACTGTTAAAGATGAAGTGGCAATTAAAGGCAGCTTATAATAATATGATGCAGCTCGAATGGCAAACGAGAATTGAGAAAGAGTAGAGCGTGATCGAGGAATGAAAAATGCATATTGCGATAAACGCCCATTGGTTGCTCTGAATACAAACAGTCTGCTAATAGGAATGTCTACATCTACGTGTAATAATTTGAATGTATACGTCAGATCGGCACGCACACGTCTAACAAGCAAACTAGGCAGATTAAAGAGTGAAAGCCTAGATGAATATGACGGAATGTCTTGGAATCGAGCAAAACCATTAGTAGAACACCTAATAAAAAGCAAGCGTGTGAATATATGCTGAATTCTCTCTAATTTACGAATTAGACCAATTTGATGTGGAGACCAAATAACGGAAGCAAACTCCATGACAGGAATGACATAACATGAATAACAGAAAATATAAATATCCGAAGACTTAGAAGAGAGAATGCGAAAGAGAGAATAAACTAGATTCAGAGATTTACGACATACATATTCTATATGTTCCTTGAAAGAGAGCTTACTATCTATAAGAACTCCTAGGTCACGAATAGCAGACGTTGAGACAGAGAAAGGAATAATAGGAGCAAGATGGGAGACATAATACGGATATCGTGGATTAAATTTGCCTAGGTGGAGTGCGTTGCACTTTTTGTGTGCTACGCGAAGCTGCCATTTTATGCAGTAGGACTCGAATAGATCAGTTGCTTCTGAAAGTTGAAGAGATAGTAGAGGGTCAGAGTGATGAAAATTTGCATACATTTTGATGTCATCAGCGAAAGATGAGATTCTCACATGGGACAGGTGCACAAAAATCGATGGTAGATCCGAAATGTATATGTTGAAGAGTAATGGAGAAAGCACCGCTCCTTGCGGAACACCACTTGTAGCAAGAAAAGAGTCAGATAAAGACTCCCCTACCCGAACTTGGAGAGAACGACACGTGAGAAAAGACCTAAACCATTCTAGTAGTGAACCCGCAATACCGTAACCCTCAAGTTTAATTAGAAGCTTGCTATGAGATACCGTGTCAAAAGCTTTGCAGAAATCATAATACAAGATGTCAACGCAGTTAGCAGAGCCGGATTTAGGATCAGAATCAATAGCCCGTATCCATTCAGTCGTGCATTCTAGGAGATTGGACTCAACCGACCGGCGCGAGCGGAAACCATGCTGACTAGGAGGAACAATGGAAAACAGATTGCACTATCTAAGCAAAGCGGGACGGAGGCAGCGTTCAAGTACTTTTATTGGCGGCGCAGAGAGCGTCACAGGGCGAAAGTCTTTAACCGAGGAGGCAGATGGAACTTTATTTATTGGAACTACGATCCCCTTCTTCCAGAGAGAAGGGAAGGAACCAAGCTTGATAGAATAGTTGAAAATGTAGCTGAGCGGTGTACATAAAGAGGAGGCACATTTTTTATAGACTATTTGCGGGACTGGATCGGCAGTTACGGTAACCGACGGTTTAAGCTTGAGGAGGTTCTTTTTAACCAACGGCGGCATTACAATGAAATCAGAAAAAGAATGAGAAATGGGCACATGGGGGGAGAATGCGGGCATGCTAGCATCGTCACCAGTAAATACAGAGGAGAAAAATTCACCAAACGCATTAGCCTTAATACCGTCACCGATGCACACCCTACCGGACTGATCCCTCAGGGCGCCTATACTAGGTTTAATTTTCAAACGACAGCCAACAAACGAGTATAATTTCTTCTTAGATTTCATAAGGGCGGCTTCATGATTGCGGTTGTACTTAGACATCATTTTAGATAATTTAGCGGTTACACGCAGATATTCAGCTCTAACAGGCAGGCAGTTTAATTTCGGGAAAAGAGCAGCTCTATGCGCGAGAAGAGATTGAATATATGTAGGGTATCTATCGCAAGAAAGGCGTCTAGTTAAGAGGGGCGTGAAAGCGTGGACAATATCACAGAGAGTGGATGTAAATCTGTCATGCATGTCATTTATGTCAGTAAAGTTAATAAACAGACTGATCCCGTCAACATCAAGCAATGCCCTGTTCATACTCTCGTAGTCTGCTTTCTTGTAGTCGAAAAAGGAATGGGTCAGATACATGTTGGATTCGAGAGAAAGAGAGAAAGAGACAGAGGCATGATCAGAGCTTGAAAAATTCGGCGCGATATCGCACTTTGACACGACACCGGCAGAGCTTAGAACAACGTCTAACACATTATCACCGAGCGTGGGACGAGGAACGTGCTGAACGAAAGAAAAGTCAACGGAGAGGTCACACAATAACTTAGCTTGGCCTTGGCAGGGATGAGGTCAGACCAATTAACAGCTAGGTTTAGGTCACCAACAATAAGAGATTCATAGGGGGCAGTGAGAAGAGACTGGAGAGTGTCAAAGAAAGATTAGTTCTGAGCAGCAGAAGTGTTTGGTGGCCTATACGCAAGTACAAGACGTGTTTTGACAAAAGAAATGGGAGACATAATGTCGATGCAGAGGATATCACAGACAGACTTACAAGAGTGCGCAATTAATTCAACTTCAAGGAATTTAGAGCACAGACTGGCAACTCCGCCACCACGCTTGGCCAAACGGTCAGAACGAAATAAAATATAAGGAAAATCAGCAACTATTTCAGAATCAGAAATACGCGCGTTTAGCCAAGTCTCAGTCACAAGTACAATATCGGGGCGAGAGATCGAGAGTAACGCATGCAGATCGGCTATTTTGTTTACTAAACTCCTTGCGTTAAAGAGGAAACATGTAACATCACGAGTACCTTGGTTCACTTGTTTCCCGAGGATGCCTGGGGCTGCACGGGAGCGGGATTCAGCGGAGGCGGAAGAGTCACACGTACTCTGCCACTGATCTCCGCCTTCACCCACAGCTGCTCCCTATACAGCACCCAGCCGCGACCCGGGTCCGCTCTACGGAGTTCAGCGAGCTGCTTGCGCAAGTCGCTCCAACGGGCGCGTTCCTCGGGCAACATGCTTCTCCTTATATACACGCCATTCCATCCTTGGTCCTTCAGGGTAGAGGCACCCATCAGGCACCTCAGGAGATGGCCCCGAGTGGGCAGCAACACTTTCAGCAGCCGGGGGCGGTCAGACTGCTTGCCCATCCTGAACACAGTGACGGGCTCGCATTCCACCCCCAGTGTCGAGAGGAGGCTGGTGATCTGTGTCCTGTCAGAGGCCAGTTTGGCTGGGAGATCAACGTCCGAGGGCTCGGCAATACCGATGACGACCAGGGATCGCTCCCTGGCATGCCGCTCTTCCGCCGATTCACCAGCCGCGCCAACCCCAACAGGCACAGAGGAGGCAAGGACACGCCCGGACGGAGATGGAGAGAACAGAGACGCATTGTTATCATGTTGCTTGGACAAGAGTTCAACCGTGTTAGCGAGTAAGACAATTAACGAGGAAATGGACTGCCACGCAACAGAATTCATACCCGCAGGAGCCGGCCCGGTGGCGATGGCGATCGCGTCGACAACGACCTTCTCGAGTCCAGATGCCGTGACTTCTTTCGAGGGGGATGGGATGGGGCCAGTAGTACGTTGGCGCTTCAGATTTGGGGTCATCTCGGGAGCAAAGGGGGGACACAGCCGCACTCTACGTGAAGAGAGAGGGCAAGTGAAGAGAGAGGGCAAGTGAAGAGAGAGGGCAAGTGTGAAGAGAGAGGGCAAGTGTGAAGAGAGAGGGCAAGTGTGAAGAGAGAGGGCAAGTGTGAAGAGAGAGGGCAAGTGTGAAGAGAGAGGGCAAGTGAAGAAAAAAAAAATGAAGCAGTATCCTTTTTTAATTGTTTATGGATAATATTAAGTAAAATGATGTGAAATGTATTATAGGAGCCGAGCACTGAATAATTAACATAAGGTTTTTTGAACATGAATCATTTTGATTTTATCTAAAATGTAGAAAGTACGACCCATGTTTTTCTACAGCAAAATATGGCTCGAACACATTTTGTTTACTGTAGATGACTCCTATTTCATACGCTCTCTATCCTACATTGATATAGCAATAAAACCAAAAGTTTATTTTTAAAGATTTCTTTAATTGATGCGAATTCAGGATCTTGAGGTCGTTCTGAATATCACCAGTGGAGAGAAGTTTGGCTGCCCGAATGGATTTGTACTCGCATCTGCAAGCATTCTAAAAGCGATTTCTTTGGATTATCGTTTGTCGCCTTTACTTTTCAAACAAAATGACTTATAAAATAGAGCATTTCTGTAATTAAAGGTTTCTATTAATAAGAAACAACATTAAAAGAAGCGTGGTGTCGCACTAGAGTTTTTCACGAAGCGAATAAGAGTGCGGCGGAGTTGAATTTGACGGAGGCGAACAATGATGGTCAAGGAGCTCGACTTTCATTGGTCGGTGATTTGGTGAAAGTTGTTTTACATCATTTTGAGACAACACCGTGAAATCTTCAAATTATAAATCTTCAAATCATTTGTGTTGGTTTCGAAAAGTTTTTTATTCTAGGAACCTGGATGGCAAGAGTCTCGAGACAGTTCATGCTGATGACGTTGACTATGGCGTGGCAAAGGGGAACACTAAGGCGCTCACACTGCCCTACTACATAAGCTATCGCCGGGGTAAACTCGTAGTTGTGGAAGATAGTAATGGTTATATCTACTGCATGCGCCATCCCTACCACCCCGCCCCTCGAACTCCCTCTTATCCACAATATCCAAACTTCGGTCTTGGCCGCCATGACGTCACTATCAATGGAAAAGAGTACAAGAATGTTCCGTACGTCAGGGGGGCCCTGTTTGCCCGGACGGAATGAAGAAAGCAATAGTCACGGATAAGGTACATACTCAATAGTGTTTCACTTACTCTAAAATGATAATGAGTTCTTATCAGGAGTCTTTCGCCGTACCGCAATACATGAGCTGTACCTTGTCGGCCGCCTTGGTGGGCAGTCCGACTCCATTGTCTGGCGAGGATCGGAATGACCTCAAAGTGAAGCGAAGTCGCTTCCAGTGGATCTTCGATGGAAAGCCCGTTGGGGTCATTCCGGAAGAGCTTTGGGATGAGGGACAACCTGAAGAGAGCCTTGAGAAGCTCCAGAATGCGTCGGTGTTCTTTGATTGGGAAAGACATGGAATTTATGCCCGCGATGGAGCTGCTTATTCTCCTTGCTGCATGGACGTAGCTGTGACCGCCACGACTACTTATGAGGTAGAGACCACCACCACGAATACAATTGACACTTATCACGAGCAAATATGAATCTCTTCTTCTCGATAGCATTGCTTATTAGGGTGAACTTTATCGCAAATTGAAAAAGGGGAACCTTGGCAAAAATATAGCTCATGGCAATGATTCAAGTGGTTGCAGAAATATAACAACAGGCATCATTTAATCCGACTTTATATGTAGATTCTTAAAAATTCATGATAATATTCAGGCAACGACCCCGAATTCCGCCGTTTTCCTCTTCGACTTCTCCGTCATTCTCTTCTCTCTTGTTGCCATTGCTCCCTTCTAAGATATTTCTGTATAAATGAGTTCGTTCGAATTCAGCGTGCAGATATCGAATTCTCGCTAATCGAAGATCCTATGAGTCTTTTGATTTTAGAGCAGTGCTTTGCGTCAACGTGCGTAGCGAACTGATGCCATTTGGATTTTGGCTCGGGCACTTATTGTTTGTATAGCATTTCATTGGTTTACTTCAAAGTCAACCCTGAGGGTACTGTAACTTTTTTCTCAATTGTCAGTTGTCCGATAAGAAGAAGTTAGCCTGTAACAAATAGAAAGTACGGATGTCTTTCTTTATTTCAAATGCACTCGGCCACTCTTGGTCAGCTTGCTGTATGTGTCATCTACGGCGAATTGCTATCAATTTTTAGCATTCCTTTGAACTTGTTTGATGCTTCGATCAAAACTTGACAAATCTTGCACCGAAAAAGAAAAAGCTTTATTCAAGTTGGTCGACCAAATGTGGCAAGAGGAGCGATTTAGACGCTGAGAAATGCGCGTGCGGCCGCGATGCTCTCTTCAAGAGTTTGATGTCGCAGCTGCTCGGCTTCGTTCCGGATCTTCGAGTAAAGCTCGGTCGAGCTGAATATAAATATGTAAATTATATATAAATTTATACATATAAATTATAATTTGTTTTCTTTTAATTTTTTTACAAATATAGTTTGTGCTTTTAAATAAATAATTGCACAGAAAGATCAAGAACTAGAAGAAAAAGAAGAAAAAAATAATACAAACATATGCACTGACAGATATCGCTCGCCAAAGCTGTTGATGTTCGTGACGATTAGTTTGCCAGCGTTCTCGGGACGCTTTGCGAGCTTTAAAAAGAAGTAGACGAAATTTTCTTAATAATGTTTCTGTAACTTCTACAAATTGTTTCGGACGCGGCGGTAAAAATGAAAAAAAGAGAGCAAACGTCCCCAATAACTCGATGTATACTAAAGGGCCGCGTTTTATGGGAGATAGGATACGGTCGCACTAAAATACGGTCACACCAACAATAGGCGGATTTTTTTTACCTCGATGGCTGCGCAGACGTTGGCGCCCGAGCTGATTCCGCCGAGGATTGACTCCTCGGACGCGAGACGACGCGCCATTGCAATCGCGTCATCCGAGTGGACGCGAAGCGCCTCCGAGAAGAGCGAGCGATCCAGGTTCGGAGGCACGAGGCCAGGGCCGATGCCTGTGGAGAGGCACGTTTCTTCAGGGAATAAAAGTTACTGTCGAGGACTCAGAAAATATGGGTGGGGAAGGAGGAATTGGGCCCGGAAACCAGGGTGGGTTTGCTGTTTGTGCCGAAACGTTACTCAAAAACGTGGTGTCATAGGGCTTCGGGGAGGCCCAAAATTAGGGTGGTTCTGTCAAATCGACAGTACCCTTTTTCCCCTGCGTTTCTTCGAACATTTCTTAATTTTTCGTGCAATAAATAAAAAAGATTAAAAGCGGTTTAGAGATCAATCTTACTGCGATCGGTAAATGCATTTATGAAGAAAGAAAGAAGAAGAATAAAAGAGCTCTGCAAAGTCATATATTGAGATATATTTCCTCGCTTACCCTGAATGCGATGTGCGCCATCGGGAAAGCCATTCAGGACGGACGACTCGAACGGCTCGACCGCGTAGATGGAAATCTCAAAGGGAAAAGATGATGTCGCGAAATATTAAATGTACATAGATTCGCTACTAGTTTGCAAAGTGTACTTTGACACTTCGCATTTCGATTTCATTCCTAGAGTCTATTAAAACGCTTCCGGCAGTTGTTTGTCGGGATCGCTAATGCATTCTTCGCGGCTAGAAGACTATCTATGGGATCTTCTATCGCTTCCGGTAGAGGAAATAGTATTAGCGGGACAGTTAGACAATTATTCAATTGAGTCAATAGTGTTGGAAGATTGTTAGAGTAATTTATGCTCCACCCGTTTGAATCGTTTATAAGCAAGTGCTGGAGACCCATTATTTGTGTGCTGGCTTTTCACCTTGTTTGTGACTAGCTTGTGGCCATCACTTGTTGCCACTCTCCATTTATGTATTCCTGTCTTTAATCTCTGTCTAATAAACCTTTGTATAGAGAGAGAGAGAGAGATAGACTGAGAAAGAAAGAGAGAAATCATCACGTCCGGCTTCTTCTCGCGCAGAAAGCGACCGGCGCCCGTGAGGGTGCCGCCGGAGCCGACGCCAAAGCAAACAATGTCGACCTGACAGAAAAAGGAAACGTGACATTTGGAGAACGAAAAATTCTAATAATCAATCAATAAAACCCACTTTCCATAATCAATCAATAATTCATCAGACGAATCAGCCAATAATTGACATGAGGTGATTATTCAATCAATTAATTGTATTATTTTATATAAACAAAAGCTGACCTTGCCATCGGTCTGGCTCCAAATCTCGGGCCCCGTCGTTGTGTAGTGAGCGGCGACATTGGCCGGGCTGTCGAACTGAAGAAAAGTAAGGATAGAAATTTAATTCAATTTTTTTTGTACTTCATGCTGTTATAAATAGGCGAAATGCTATATTTTCAAGAGTAAATTATTTGAATTACCAAATGGAAGTATGTATAAAGCGAAAAGTGCTGATAATAAAAAAATTAGATCATGACTGATATAAATTTTTACGAAATTATAAAAAGAGGAGTCATCCACAATAATCCAAATAATGCTACTATAACAGCGTATTCGCTTGCCTGATTGAGAATGAGCGAGCCCGGGAAGGCGGCGGCGAGCTGTTCGGCTCTTCTTATCATTTCTTCGACGCCGAGCTCGGGCTGCGTCAGGATGACCTTGAAAATTTATTGTCGTTCAAATTTCCCGCTCTTTTATTTTGCTGACTTATTCGCACAATCCACATGTATCTTTAAAAAGGCAATAATTAATGCAGCAATAATTTTGCGCAGGGAAACCTCAGCGCCGTACGCTTTGAGAATGGCGCGACGTTCAACGCTCACCGATGACGTCATCGTGACGATCAACTTGTATCTCAACGATATTTACATATATTTCTATCAAGATTATTTGTTTGCAACTAAAAAAATAATTCATATGTTTCCTTATTGTAAGCTGTTTTTCGAAGTCAAATTTTTTCTAGTTGTTTTGAGCTATAATCCTAATATCTATGATCATTTTAAGCATGCAAATTTCGGTAATCTACTGATAATCTAGTTGTTGTTTGAACAACTTTGAAGAACTCTGAAGCATATGCCTCAAAATACGATTAATGAATATATTTCAGCCAAAAGGTTATAGATTGACAATCATTTGATGATAGTTTTGGCCAGATCAAAAAGATATACGATGAAATATTATTATGTCCAATCAATATCTCATTCAAAACCCTTTGATCTTTGCCGCGAGCGCAATGCCGATGCCGAGATTGCCAGAGGTCGGCGCAATCAGCACGGATTCGCCCGGCTTGATCAAACCCTACACATGATGAAATGTTGGTCGATTTTCTGTAATTTCAGAAAACGAAGAAACACACTAATTAAGGAAGCACACCAAAAAGAGACTACAGTACTTTCTGCTCTGCGTCGCGGATCATCGCACGTCCGACGCGATCCTTGACAGAGCCCGCTGGATTCATGTACTCGAGCTTGACGGCTGTGTGAGTAAAGAAGACTTTATTATATTAATAATAATCATGATAATGATAAGGAAAAGCAATAACAATAATAAGAATCGTAATAATGATAAATAAAAATATCATAATAAAGATGAGCAGAAAAAAATATTAAAATAGTATTGTAATGTAAACTAGTCACATACATATTATATACATATAAGCAAAGTACGGGATAGAACAGAAGAAAAAATCCATCGAAAAATAATTGATTAATCGATAATACCGATCCTGGCGTTGAGGCCACGCGTGACCGAGTGCAGCTCGACGAGCGGCGTATTCCCGACGCAGTCGGTGACGTCATGGCAGAGGACGACGCGAGACATCTCTCTTTCTCTCTCTCTCTCTCTCTCTTCTCTATCTCTCTCTTTTCTCTCTCTCTTCTCTCTCGTCTTTCCTGTCTTATTTACGGCTTGTTTGTAACGTTTTAAGGAGTAGCTTTTATATAGCTCTTTCACCTAAATATGAAGGATGATTTATTAAATATTTAAATATTTTGCATATTTTTCTCGACAGACGTGACCACAAATTTCAAAGAATTTTTCACTTGCAAGAATGCGCATATATCAAACCTTTGTCTTATTGTTTTTTAATACGTTTCTTATTAAGCGGATACGAAGAGTGCGAGTAAGGATTGTTTTCCTCTTTAAAAAAGACATAGCACTCTGAGGCATAAAATCAATAAGTATTTTGAAGGGAAATATGAGGAGGCAGAAAAAAATTTACGGCTGTACAACAAACGCGTTCAACGGAGGGGAACAAAAAAAGAATAAAAGATAATGAGCGCCTCAAAACAAAGGGAAAGAGATAGGGAGAGAGAGGGAGAAATATAAGGGAGAGAAAGAGAAAGCGAAAGAGAATAACTGAGAGAAATACAGATTGTAAAAAAGATGGTAAGTGAGAAAGAGAGCTGTTATAAACACACATAATCCAGACAATCGCTATAAAGGAAAGAGAAGTGATGAGTTGGGAATGTTTTGTTCCTCTCTTTTCACCTTTTGTACTGCACGATTGCCATTTCGTAGAAAGGTGCAACGATCTGTCGACATTCTCTCTCTATCTCCCTATCTCTTTCTATTTCTCTCTCTCTCTATTTCTCTCTCTCTCTCCCTCTCTCTATCTCTCTATCTCTCTCTCTCACACAGAGGAAGATGGAGAGTCCTATCAATCTCCATCTCCCTCTGTCTGATCTCTCCAATTTCCATATCACTGCTTGCTCGGACAGCCTCCCCTTCTATTGCGAGTAATCGTTATCTCCACGTGGACAAATCAAAGGCTTGGGAAATTGGCGTCCTAGAGTCCAAAGAGATCATCACAAAAGTGGAGTTTGGAAGGGGAAACTTGAAAAGAGAAAGAGAACGAAAGAGAAATTGAGAGAGAGGAGGAAATAGAGAGAGAGAGAAAAAGAGAGATACGATGAGTAAGAAAAAGGATGGAACAATAGATATTCAGAGTAATTCACATAACCATTATTGTGCAATCTTTGGCAAACTCGAAAAAAAAAGAACTCGAAAACCGGTTCATCCAATCGTTCTTTTCTTTTACTTATCGAACACAGAAGTCAACCGTCAAATACAAAACACTCACACTACACGGTTTCCAGAGAAATGACCAAAAATATGTAAATCATAAATCATATTATAACGACAACACAACAAAAGATGTTTAAAAATATTTATCTCTCTCTCTCCCTCTGTCTTTTCTCTCTGTTCGTCTGCACTGTCCATGTTTCTCCGTTCTGATTATCGTGATGGGCGAGCCTACAACGAATGCAATCGGATTGGTCTTGTGCTTGACATTCTCCAGCATCCGAACGAGCAGACAACCATCTGTAATTGTAAGGCATTCTTGCCCATGTCTTACATTCAAGTCGGAAAGCCTACGAAACAATTACTCTGCCTCGATAAACACTGTGTTCAACAGCGAAAAGTGTGATGCAAAATCACTTTGTTCTATTATAACAAGAGAAATAATTAATAATAATGCTGAGTCCTTGCTTAAAAAATTACAGGGATAGATATTTAATAATAAATTCGTAGTCATTTAATACACTGCGTAGAATGTGTTAATAATAAATATCTAAAACTTTTTTTTTTGCCACTTATCAACTTATCACATAAATAATAAGAATTAAGAATTATCTGGCAAAGCTTATTTCTCGGCAGAATGAATGATAACCGAAAAAATAAAAAATAAAAAAAAAATTTCTCAGAGCATACATATTCATTCGCAGCATTTCGGCAAAAACTATCAAAAATATGGTTTGTTTTTTCCTCTTCTTCGTTCAATAGAATTCGCCTGCCCATGATTCAAACAAGCAAAGGAAAAAAAAAAGAAAAGGCAAGAATGAGAATCGCAGTAAATTAAACATAATGAATCATGAAGAAGAAAGACGAACCAGAAGCCTGGCGTATAACATACTTTACATGACAATAAAAATCGTGCAACGGAGACAGGAAAGCATAAGCTGCCAGAAGAGAGGCCTCTTTTGCTCTGCTGGTCTCTTTTATCGTTTAAGAACTCTGTTCAAAGAAGTTTTATTATTATTATAAAATTACGTTAGATAATGAATATATTTATATATGTACATATGTATCTCGGAAATGTCCAGCTATGGGAATGAGAGGAAAAGATATCAGGACGAGGCAAGATGAGCGTGATCTTCGTTCTTCTGCTCGCTCTCGATTAGCTTGGCGTCTCCGCTCGTTCGCAGCAAGCTGCAAGTTTGATTCCATTCCTATTTTCATTAAAGGGGCGCGATAGCCGAAAAATATCGCCGCAAAGGATCGAAAGCAAAATTTCTTCTTTTTTAAATTTCTTTATGGCGACTACTGGAACGACAATTATTACCAACGATCAAGGAAAGCTCCGTCCTATGCCTTCTGCCCCGCCAAAAATCGAGGTGTCCATGCATTCTAATTGTCCTGAATTTCGGGTGCCTGAACTAATTCAGTACAAAGGATTATCATACAAATATGAAAGAATCAATAAAAGAGGATATCTTACCAGTGTAATAGAAACATGCTTTGTTGTTTGAAGATGAGAGAAGGAAGCGTGACTTTGCAAATTCCAGTAAGAGTCATTAATGCGGTCGCCGCTTTCCTTCTGCACAACAACGGTGAAGGCTTGAGCGAGATGCTGTCGGACGGATGCCTCGCAAGTAACATCATTCGCCATCTCGTTGCGCCCGGACTCACGGGCCGTGAACGGGCGCGAAATCTCGCCACTTTCATCGCGAGCAACGACAACAACGACAAAGAGACAAATTTAATTTGAAATTAAAATATAATAATAATAATAATAATAATAATAATAATAATAATAATAATAATAATAATAATAATAATAATAATAATAATAATAATAATAATAATAATAATAAATAAATAAATAATGATAATTGTGCAAAGCCGTTTCCTATTCATTAAAATAAATAAAATTATGTATATGTGGCTTATACAATTTACATATGTTCAGGTTCTGCTGGAAATCGCGGCCATGGAGGTCAGGTATCTGGAGACAATGTTTAACGAGGTTATTCTTGATTGTGCCTAGTTGCGAATCATCAAGGATTACGCTACCAAGTAGCAAGTGTTAAGATTACGACGAAAGCAACGGATCTCCCGACTGCTGAGCGCAAATGATTCGTTGAAATCCTTGAGAACCCGAATAATACACCTGAAGACGTTCGTCAGGAGGCAAGGCGAAACTCTTTGTTCATCTTTCTTTGAGGAGGAGCTTCTCTTGATTTAGGAATAAATATGATTAATTAAATCTAGCTTAACGAGCTGTCAATGTGGCCGGTCGTCGTCAATTCTCCGCGACTCGAAGAGTTCGTTGATTCGGTACAGGAAAGTTCTTCTCGCCTTATCGATTTGGCGATGAATGACCTTGCAAAGTGGGCTTCTGCTTCGTCGCCTTCACCACTCGAGGTACATTGATACGAAACAGTTCAATAACCGAAACACTTGCTATTTCATTTCCTCAGATAATGCAAAATTTGCTCACGGAGTGGATGCTGGTGTCGGCTAGTCAACGTCCGCTTCTCCTCCGGTTCCTACCACGCCGCCAGCGTTTGATGATACGGTATCAATAGATTTTGTTCTACTTGTTGAACTCGAAATCTGTCATTTATAGCCTAATGAAGAGTTCAATATTGCATCTGAAGCAAATCGAAGACTTTTTCGAAGTCTCCTTTGCCTTCCTCGAGATTCCATTCCTTCGACATAATTTGGCATCAGGCTGAATAGACTTTTCTTCTCTTAAGAAGCTGCTTCTTCGCGTGAAAAGCATCGACATTACCATTTGGCTGCTCACTCAATTCAAGTTTCCACGATACACCAACTTCCATTTCAACGACTACATACTTCACTTACCAGTGATCCTTTCCTATATTCTCTCTTTCTCTCTTTCTCTCTTTCTCTCTTTCTCTCTTTCTCTCTCTCTCTCTTTATCTCTCTCTCTCTCTCTCTCTCTCTCTCTCTCTCTTTATCTCTCTCTCTCTCTTTCTCTTCGCTCATGATATTTTTGATTGCAACATAATAATAAAGAAATTAAGCTTCGAATTTGAAGAAAAAATGACACAACAAAGTGATAGAGAAGTTCCAGACATTGGTGTAAGCAAAAAAAACAATGAAAGAAAGCATTGATCGCTGAAAGATCAATTATATTGCTTTATATTAATTTTGCAATTCCGTGATCCCATGCAATAAGTAACTGTAAGTTACCGAGAAGTTGTCGTACATATAAAAAAATAGGATAGTATCGGCCGAGATATGCTCCACTTGATGTCTGCCACAACCTCAACTGGACTCGCATACCAAAAGATGCCTCGCTTCTGGTTAGGCATTGATGCCGGCCAGTATTACAATATATAATTTGCAGAAAATGTGGAAAAAGGGAGATTAAGTGAGAGAAAGTGAGAGAGAGAGAGCAAGAGAGAGCGAGACAAAGAGAAAATATGAGAAATAGTGATAGAGAGAGAGAAAGAGACAGAAGGAGATACTCGGAGAGAGAGAGAGAGAGAGAGAGAGAGAAGGGAGCGGGATAGAGAGTGAAATAAATTTGGAACAGAGGACGACGGAGAGAAATAGAAACATAGTGAGTTAGAAGCCGATGGAGGCTAGAGGGAAAGAGAACTCTAGTAAAACACGCCAAATGCGAACAATCACTATAAAGAAAAGTGAAGTGATAGGATTGAAATATTTTTCCCGCTTTTGTACTGCTCGATTGTTTTATCTTATGGAAAGGTACAATTTCTATATCTCCACCCTTTCTCTCTCTCTCTCTCTTTAAACTATGATCTCTTTTGCCTTATAAATATCTTGTCGCCCTCTCATTCCACTCCTTTATCAATCGCTATCTCCCACTGTCCCATCTCTCCAACATCCATATCAATATCTCTTGCATCGCTGGCCCTCGTTATCTCCACGTTGACAAATCAATCGCTTGAGAAAATGCGAGTCCTACAGTCCACAAAACAAAATTATGCAACGGAAAAAATGTAGAAAAGTGGGAAACGAGAGAGGAGAGAGAGAGAGAGATAGAGAGAAACGGAAGTAGTGCAGAGTAATTATTGTACACTTTTGTGCAAAACCTTCATCACCATTCTGACATTATTGGTAAAATCTTTAAAGGCCTCCGCACAAATTAAAAACCGATTCATCCAATCGCTCTTTACTTTTATTTATCGCGGAAAACATCAACCGTCAAATACAAATTTCTTATCAATCATATTACACGATTTCTAAACGAATAACAAGTAACAATATAAACCGTATTGTGGATGCAACCAAAAGGAACGAAGATAACAGCAGCAACAACAAGATCAAAGATCAAAGCTCAAAACTATATTTATCTATAATTTAGGGGAGCAGTGTTTCCTGGGCCACTCTTTGAGTACAAGATACTGTTTTATGAAAAAAATATGAGGGGGGAAAAGAGAAAAAAATATGAACAGTTAGGAGAGAAGGCAACAGGGAGACAGAGACAGCGAGAGAAGAGAGAGTGAGAAAGAGAGAGAGAGAGAGAGATAGAGAGAGAGAGAGAAAGAGAGAGAAAGAGTAAAAGAAAGAGGGAGAGAGTTAGAGAGAGATAGAGTGAGAGAGAGAGAGTATGACAGATACAACTTCCTCCTCTAAAATTCTAGGGGTATCATGGGTATCCCTTAGCCTACAGTTCGCTGTCCTCGCACCGTAACCCAGCCTCGACTAGCTTGGCTACGGTGCTTTTTAGTGCGCATCCATCCCGGAGGATACGGTAGAAGCCTGCCTTCGACAGGTCGACGATCGTGCTTCCCTCACCGGCCGAATCGCCGCCGCCTAAAACTCACTTTTGAATTCCGGCCCATTTTCTCTGACACAAGGGCACAAAGAGAGAGCGAGAGAGAGAGAGAGAGAAAGAGAAAGAGAAGAGAGAGAGAGAGGAGCGAGAGGAGCGGGAGAGAGAGAGAGAGAGAGAGAGAGAGGAGAGAGAGAGCGCATGTGTGAGTTAGAGAGACGCCGAATACAATAGTAATTAAAATTCAAATATCAAATATTTTGTTAAATTATATTATTCATTACTAATTCATTCAATTATTATACAGGCCGAGATATTTATATAAAAGTTGATAAGCAGCTCTCATAGTCTTTCTTATCCACCAATCATTTTGATATTTATCTTTCAATGTTAATATATCTTTATGATGCATTGACCAAATAAATGAGGAATAAACTGAACAGAATGAATAAACAAAATGAAAACCTTGGCCCTGATCTGCGACTCCTTCATCCACTCCAACTGGCCCGGCATCAATGATCAAGTCGATCCCTTCGTGAAGGTCTGCAAGAGTACGAGAAGGTTGGAAAAAATAAGGTATAAAAAGATACAAAATCAATATAAAAAAAGAAAAAAAGAAGAAGATATTTTAAAGAATAAGCTCAGCGCGCTTGAACTCGTCTGAGACAATCCAGAACCCGAATACAAAGGAGAAAGAGTCTGATACCTAGCTTTACAAGCCGTTAACAAAGGGCTTATAATTGAAAGTCACAGAAATAAACTGGCTGATAATAAATAAGCTTATGTTAGGAGTACACAAAAAGGTAATCAAATAAATGCCATAAATTAATTATAACAGAAAATGAACACGATCCCTTGATTAAGAGCTCATAATAGGGTATTTGAATAAATACCCAAAATAATTTGTATAATAATTTACTTCAGGTCCACAATAGGGCAATTGATATAAATCAATTGATATAAATTAAATGATAAGAAATTAATTAATAAAAGCAATTACGAACCCTTGAAGTGGTCGACCATCGTCGGATTGAGCACTGCTCCTGAGGTGTTGGCCGAGGTCTGCGCGAGGGGAGCAGCAGCGGCACGGCTGAGGGCGCGGACAAACGCGCAGTCGGGGACGCGAATGCCAATCTGGAGAGAGAAAGAGAGAGAGGGAGAGCAAAGAGAGAGAGCAGAGAGAGAGAGAGAGAGACAGACAGACAGCGTGAGAGAGGGTGAGTGAGAGAAAGTAACAATGAGAAACATTATTTAAAAAAAAATTAGAATAGCAGAAAATCGAGCAATTATGGTTAACTATTGTTTAATTCTTGTTCCAGTGGTTTACGGTGAAAAAGGCTGGTCAGACAAGCAACAGACACAGACTGACACTAACAATAAGCGGAAACGGCATATAAAGAAAAAGGCCATCCTAACCTTGTCCGTGTCGGGATTGAATGCAGCAGGGAGCGCGGCGGCTCGCTCGAAGATGAGCGTGACGGGGCCAGGGAGGAGGCGCGCGAGGAGCGAGTCAGAGACGGTCACGCGCGCCCAACGATGCGCGTCTCGCGCGTCCGCGAGGAAGAGACCGAGCGGCTTCAGGCAGGAACTGCAAAAGTAAAAAATTAAAACTGAAATCAAATTATCAATTTACAAGAGCGAAAAACTCCTACAAAATATAAAATCACTCAAAAACTTAGTTAAAAAAATTATCCTTGACAATTAGAAAGTGAGCGGGCAGGAACCGAATCATAAAATATAAAAAAATCTTGAATTCGCGTCTTTTGCCTGGCACAAGGGCGATAGGACAGGTGATTTAGAGAAACGCAACTAAAAAAAGTCAACAAAATTCAAATAGATTTTACGCTGAAGTTCAGGCTACGTTATTCAGAAGAGTACGGCTGTTCTTGTTCTAGAGGGACTCAGTCTATGTTTCCATAAGAATTTAATGCCCCATAGACTTCTATGCCTCCATAGACTATGTGCTATTATGGACAATAGTGAAAACGGGTAATATTTCGGTACTACTACCCCAAGACCCCATTTTTTCCATTTTTTTGCCACCGTGAAAACTAGGCAGTTTTTAATAGGAATACAACCTAGGCAAAATGAACTGATCGACAACAATAGAATAATAGTTAACGATAATAAGATTAGAAGTAACAAAAAAAATTGATAATACAAACAGAGGTAAAATAAATTGGAAATAATGGAAGAATAACCGTTTCTTGAGTTCGTAGAGTCGATCGGCGAACTCGATCCGAGCGACGACGCCGTACAGCGTGTCGGAGGGCACGGCGACAATGCCGCCGGCGGCGAGGCTGGCTGCCGCCGCGGAAACAGCGACATCAAAGGGAGCCGCGGAACGATCAAAGGATGCCGCGGCGCCGGTGGAGATATCAAAGGGCGCCGCCTCGCCAAGCCTGACGATTCGCGCCATGTAACGAGTAAGGTGCCGCGCGACAGAAGTCGAGCACATCAACCAAAGGATGGCATTTTCTCTATTGCAGGTTCCTGATGAAATGATGTGATTTATCATTCCGAATCTAACTTGGCTACGACTTGTACTGGTTAAAGAAAATATTTGTAAATTAACGTACCATTTGCGGACTCAGAAATGGTTGCAGCGGCGTGTTCGCGTTTGAATCTTTTATTTCGCCTACTTTCTCATTATTATTTTTGTTTTGCGTTTGCGTGAGTTCTGTATTTTATTTTGTGGCTAACCTTATCACTTTCCTATCTCTCTTTTTTCAGGTCCAATGCCTCCGGCGACAAAGAAGAACGCGTCGCTCAATATCGCGTTCGTTTTATTTAATTAATTAAAAAAAAAATTTTCTGCTCTCCACTATTCTTAGCACACCTTACTGCTCGTCAAAGCATGTGATTGGAAAGGCCAGAACGATTTAAATCTTCTTCTTCCTTAATCCATTCCTGTCTCCGTTCTTTTTTATTTTTATTATTGTGATTTTTTTTTAAATAGTTGTATATTTAAGATTATTCAGTTTGTGACCTTTAAAGGAGCCAAAAACTTATTTTTAAATTCACGACTTTTTGTATTTATGGTTTTGATTTTGGTGCTCTTGAAGATTGGTCTCGGACTTTTTCTGCCCGAATGCCGGCGGAGTCGAGACGCACATCTACTTCCTCGCGCAATGTCTGAGGCGTGCCGGCCATCGCGTCATTGTCATCACGCACGGCTACGGCAGACGGCGGGGCATTCGCGTGCTCTCGAATGGACTCAAGGTATACGGTAGCAATATATTTTGAGGTAAACCTGTCCAAAAAAAGTTAAGGTTAAGGCAAATCTGTAAAAGTAAAGGATTAGGAAAATCAGTTAAATATTACCTGGAATTTGTCTTGGTTATTTATTCCTCGTAGTTATTACTCTGATTATTTGGCTATCCTTTCCTCGTGATGGTTAACGCTAAGCTAATGTAAAGCAAAGGATAAATCAGACCCACTTTTATTAAAGGAGCGTGAAACCAAGTCGTAATTTTCTTTTTTTTCTGACCAGTGTAGTCTCGTTTTTTTTAAAATGAAATGTGTCAGGAAAAAAGGGCGCGAATTCAAACGTGAGTTTTTGGCTACTTTAAGGTGTACTACTTGCCCTTCATCGTCGTCTACAACGGCAACTCCATTCCAACCGTGATCGGAGCGATGCCGTGGTATCGACGTATTCTGCTACGCGAAAGGATTCAGATTGTTCATGGGCATTCGGTGAGTTTCTACGATTGCTCCCCATTTCTGTAGGATGGAATCTTTTTGAAAAGAAGAAGAAAAAGTTACTGGTATGTTTTAAAACTATTTCTTTTATTAAAAAAAATAATAATAAACTATTAAGCATGCTCATTGCGAATTTATTTGTTCTGTCCGCTATTTTTTCCTGCTAATGCTGGGGGGGGGGGGGGTTTGCAAATTAATCCGTTTCGTTCTGGAATTCTTAGTGGGGAAATCGATATATCAGAAAAATCTATATTATAAAACTAACAAGATTCAGACCTTCTCAACGATGGCACACGAAGCAATGTTCGTCGCGTGGCAACTGGGAATTCGCACTGTCTTCACCGACCACTCACTCTTTGGCTTTGCAGGCAAAATGATATCTTTCTTTTATCACTCTCTCAATTAGTTCAAACTGTGTAGCCTTCTTTCTCCTATAATTTAAACAAATTGAATATGTAACAAAAATACTTTTTATGTTTATACTTTTTTTTTGTACTCGCAATAAATCGATATTTCCCTATTTCCTATTTTCTGCAGACGCCTCGGCCATCCTGACGAACTCGCTCGTGCTCCGCTACTGCCTCTCCACCACGAACAAGGTCATCTGTGTCTCGTATACGAGGTCAGACTTTATTTTACTTTTTTTTTTTACTTTTCTTTCTTCTTTATTCAACTATGCAAAAAAATATTTTTACATCAAAAAAAGTTACTAAAACAGCTTTTTTTTTCTTTTCTTTATTTCATAAATCAAAAAGTTATTATTTTTAAAATAACAAAAAAAGTTATACTAATCTAGCAAGGAGAACACGGTGCTTCGTGGTGATCTCGATCCTGCGCGAGTGTGCACGATTCCGAATGCCATCCACGCGGCCATCTTCACTCCTGACCCGGCCCAGTTCTACCGTAACCCGACTACCGTAGTCTTCCTTGGCCGGCTGGTCTACCGGAAGGGCGCAGATCTGCTCTGCGATATCCTGCCGAGGGTAGGTAATGCATGCTCTAGCTTAGTAATCCTTCTCTCTTTCTTTTTTTTTGATTAATCTTGTCTCTCACTCCACATCTTTCAATAATTCTCTCTCCCTTCCAAGCTCTCCTTTGTAACACTGCTCTCTTTTTTCCTACGCTCTGTATCTCATTCTCTCTCTTATCTTGTTTCTAATTCTCTCGCTTTCTGTCTCTCTCTCTCTCTCTCGCTGTGTGTCTCTCCCTCTCTGTCTCTCTCCCTATCTGTTCCTCTCACTTCCTCTCTCTCTCTCTATCTCTCTCTCTCTTTATCTTCTCTCTCTCTCTCTCTCTCTCTCGCAGATTTGCTGGCGCTACCCGCACGTGCGCTTCCTGATCGGTGGTGACGGGCCGAAGAGAGTGGAGATCGAGGAGCAGCTGGAGAGATACGACCTCCAGATGAGAGTGCGCATGCTCGGAATGCTGCCTCATGACAGAGTCAGAGATGTCCTCGTCCAGGGACAGGTAGGAGGGGAAGAAGGGTTACTGTAGGGGAGAAAATTGTTACGGTAGACGATGCAAGGGTTATACGGTAATCAGTGCTGAACAAGGTCGGCACCTGCGCCGTGTTGGACCCCCTCCCCCCCCCCCTGCTCAAAATTCCGTTGAAACCCCCCCCCCCCATTTTTTGCTTGAAAAACGGCACTATTTCCACAAGAAAGGTGATTTTTGACCGAAAAAAAATCTTTTTTTTTCGGCTTTGTACCCCCCCCCCCCCTCCGGCCTGGAGTCCTGCGCCGAACCTTGTTCAGCTATGATGGTAATGAGCAAAGGATGAGGGTATGTGTTAGAAAGGGTTAGAATTGGGGCTACTCTGATGGTGGAAGAAGGTAACACGGTAGAGATTTGAGGCCCAAAAAGAGATGATCAAGAGTCATAATAAGTCTGAAAAGCATAGGAAAAAAGAATCATACTTGAATCTGATAACAGATCTTCATCAACACGTCATTGACCGAAGCGTTTTGCATGAGTATCGTTGAGGCGGCAGCATGCGGGTATTTTTATTTATTGACTGATTAATTTATTTCATTTATAAAAATATAAAGTTTAAAAATTTTATTCTTTAAAACTATTTTGTTTTGATTATTTTATTGAAAATTATTTTACTGGTTTTATTTCTCTGCAGCCTCCACGTGGTATCAACGCGAGTTGGCGGCATTCCAGAAGTTCTCCCGCCCGAGTACATCAGCCTCTCCGATCCGGTGTCCAGTGGTTGGTTGTTTCTCTTTTTTAAATTAATTTTAAGTTATATTTACCCGCCATTTTCAACAGTAAAAATTAGGACGCGTTTTACTAGATGGATCCTATTAAATTCTGCCCCTTCCTTAATTACAATTACGGCCTGTAGCATAAGGGATGAATAAGGGGATTTATTGAATAGACTTTTTTAGTCTTCATAAAATTATAGGATTTCCTTTATTTGCATTATATTTAATTACTTTGCTCTCTTTATACTGAATTTAATTTGTTTGTGTAATTTTTTGCTGTTTGTAAATTAATGGTTAATCACCTTATTAATGATTTAATTAAAGATTTTGATGCCTCTTCGCAGATCTTGAACGCGCGCTTTGTGAGGCAATTGAGCGACGTCAACGGGGCGAGTTGCCAGACCCGTTGGAGAAGCATGAGTCGGTCAAGAAGATGTTAGCTTCTTTTATGTTTTAAAAAATATATATAATTTTTTTACATTACTTTAAGTGTTTATAGATTGTTTTGAACGAATACGATTCAATTTTTATAAAGAAAAACTATAACATAGAAAGGAATTTAGGAATATTATGGGTTGTGAAATTAAAGAAAAATTCGTACTTTTGAATAGTCCTAATTCGTAGCGGACAAAAATTTAGAACTTTAAGGTATAATTGGTCGGACGTGGCGACAAGGACCGAAGTCGTATACCAAGAAGCCATGACTCATCCGCGGCTGACATGGAGGGCCGGGCTTACGAGGTGTGGGGCATTTTAATTATAATTGTTTTTGTTGGCATTAAAAATTGATTCTATGTTTTTATCCTTATTTGACCTATTCCCACCAATTGCCAACGTGTGGACTTGTCATTGCTAGTAGGGGTACTTGTATACATCATTTTGGAAGATCATTCTCGAAAAAATATTTACATAACATATAGCGCTTTTAAGTGTTTAAGCTTGCTACTATAATTTATTTTGGTTATTTACTTTCTAGTCAATATTTTCATATACGGGGCGTGGAAAAACAGGGCACGGGAAGCAATGTGAGAGAGTAGAAAACACAAAATCTGACATAAGTGGGTATGGGTCCATGAACTCCCAACGTTACGGGGTGGGGACGTTAAATGGATGGTACACCTTTAACCTGGATTCCAGATACCGGGACAGCGGCCTCTGGTTCGGCATCGTGTACATAATTGCTGCTTGCGCGTGCATGGTTTTTCTCACTATTCTGGACTACTTTGATCCGGTCGAGGTTAATTTGATTAACATTTTATTTTTGACCATTTGTTTCAGAAATATTTTTATTTGGCCATTTTATTAAAGGAAATAGTACACTTTCTGATGAGTTCATCATAGTAAATTTATTACATAGGCTTGCATACACGTTGAGGAGAGAGAAACGAGATAGAAAGAGGAGAAGTGAGAGAGAGAGAGAGAGAGAGAACGGGGGAGAGATTAGAGAGAGAGAGAGAGAGAACTTCTGGTGCTGAAGCATTGAAACTTTGGACTAAAGCTCAAGTATTACGATTAAAGCTAGTTCAAAGGAAGAACAAAATTATGGAATCGAAACCATGACAAGAGAGATCAATAATAATTATCGAGTTGCTT
>CALZFC010000268.1:2335000-2337500 GCA_945643635.1 Allodiplogaster sudhausi
GTCTCCCTCTCCGGCTCTCTCTCTCTCACACACACAGGCTCGCTCTCTCTCCCTATCTCTCTTACAGGCTCTCTCTCTCTCTCTCCCTCTCTCTCTCTTTCAGGCTGGCTCTCCCTCTGCCTCTGCCTCTCTCTCTCTGTCTCTCTCTCTCCCTTTCTGGTTCGCTCTCTCTCCCCCTGTCTCTGCTTCTCATTTTCTCTGTCTCTTTATCCCTCCCTCTCTCTTCATCTCTCCTCTCTGTCACCCCTCTGGCTATTATTCCACCCCTCCCCTATTCAATATATACATACACACAACTCCTCATTCCTCGCTTCCTTTATGCATTCATTGTGTGTTTACGTCTTACGTCTTAGTTGCTAGTCCAATAATCCCGTCGGCTCCACCAACACTCGGACAGAAAGGACAACGATCATGACCATTATTCTCTCTCTCTCTCTCTCTCTCTCTCTCTCTCTCTCGTCTGCGTGCCTCTCTCTCTCGCTTCTCTCTCTATCTCTCTTATCTTTTCTCTCTCTATCTCTCTTATCTTTTCTCTCTCTCTTATCACTCTCTCCAATTCACTTCTTTCTTTTCTCTCTCTCTCTCTCTCTCGCACCTCTCCTTGCCCATCTGTTGAGTTATTCGTCTTGTGCTTCCCTCTGCATAGTCGCGACTGCCTTTCAAACTTTGACTTCCTTCCGCTTTTCTATTCATTCTTGTGCAATATGACACCATACCAATCGTCTACCGCCTCCGGACCTGGGTCTCTCATCACCTCCCCTCGACCCTCTGGGGTCTCATCAGCCCCCCCTGTGGGGTCTGATCAGCCCCCCCCTCTACCGGGGGTCTCATCACCTCCCCCCCCCCTACCCCACCTTGGGGTATACTCCACCACCACCCTCTCTATGAATAACCTATAGGGTCGTTATGGCTGCGGAAGTATGTAAATATGAAGGTGGTCTATGTTTAGATGGACGGTGTCATCTTTCTCTTCCTCGAATGTATGTAGCCATGGAACATGGAACACTCTTGGAGTTCGTATAGCTGTCACCTTCTGCTACTTCGTGTACGCTCACTCTGTATCTTGCTCTCTGTCTCTATGTATTTTTCTCTCATCTCTCTCTCTCTCTCTCTACCTCATGCTCGCTCATCTCTCACCCTCTCTTCATCTCTCTCTCTCTCTCTCTCTACCTCATGCTCACTCATCTCTCACCCTCTCTTCATCTCTCTCTCTCTCTCTCCATCACTCTCAGCTTCACTCATTCAACGGCCTTCTCTCCAACAGGTGTCCCAAGCTCGAGATCAGTTTCACGCACTCAAGAGAGCATGTTGAATATTTGCACACGGCCTCGATAATTGCGCGAGCCAGTCGAGAGAGATGATGGATGTTGTTACTTGCAAATCGAGGAGAGAGGGGCGAAGAGAGAGAGAGAGAGAGAGAGAGAGAGAGAGTGAGAGAGAGAGATAGAGAGAGAGAGGGAAAGAGAAAGTGAGTGACTGAGAGAGAGAGAGGGAAAGAGAGAGAAAGTGAGAGTGAGAGAGGGGAAGAGAGAGAGAGAGAGAGTGAAAGAGAAAGTGAGTGTCTGAGAGAGAGGCAACCAGAGAGAGGAGATAGAGATAGAGGGAGAGAATACCTTCCCTTGAAAATTGCAAGAAAGTCTCTCGTTATTTGTAAGAAGAGGTGTATTTTAATATTTTACATGTAATAGACAAAAATATTTGAAATTATAGAAAAGAAGCGGTCATAATGGTGACAGAAAATGAACTTAAATTTGAGTACGATATTTTTAGAATTGCGAATTTGATAAGTAACAGAAAATTTGTGGACGTGCGCATGACACTATGAGTGAAGACACTATAAATTATCTCAAAATGTTTTTTAATCTTTGGCTTTGTTTTCGATCTTTTGCGTGTTTCACTTGTTTTCTTCGTTAAGTTTCTTTATCTCACTACATTTGAATGTGTTTAGAGGCGTGGGAACTTTGTGACCTGGAGTAGTAAGAAAGCGAGAGACAGAAGGGAGGAGATGCCAACGAGTCTTCTTCGTCCTCATTTGTCGACAACTTCCTCTGCTTCCTCGATCTGAACTCAAGGGACAGTCAGCCGATAGCAAGGTTCGTGGCGGGAATCGGGAAACACTTAAATTTCAATTTTTGAAAACAAGGAAATATTTCCATGTCTTTCCTTGGCAATCTTTTTTCTTCTTATTCTTATTTTCTCTAATGATTTCCGTGGTTCTCGATTGGTAACGTTTCATGCATTTCGTTCAGCCTAGGTAATTCTTTTCTTTAAGCCAGAAAAAATTCTTGCTCGACAATACTTTGCAAAGCACTAGAATCATTCTCCTGATATGTCCGTGAAGCATTGTAGCTTAGCCCCCCCCCCCCCCCAGCACCTCGCTAGCTTCATAGTTCATCTGAGCTCTATACTGCCTGTTTCCATTCAAGTTTGTCTAGCTGCTCTTTGATAAATCACAACCCCCGTCAGACCCAAAACCTAAAACTGGCAGACCCAAAACTGG